>JAWVWN010003763.1:0-37160 GCA_037367305.1 Phrynocephalus vlangalii
TTCCCCTTACATGATAATCACTTCTTAATTTTAGGATTTTTCCATGGAATATCTTTAAATATTTTTTACTTTTTTACTTTCTTTGCTATCAATGAATTATTTCTTTGTTCCTATTACTTTCCCGTTTATATTTCAAGCAATCTAAACAGTATAAACAAAATGGAAGATAATATAGATAATATAGTAAATGATAAACAATATACAAATTATTACTATTATAGCAATGTTGGGCAGATCTTAAACCAATTTGCTTCCGTTTACCATATGGTCTCCATAAGTCTATAAATTATATAGAAAATATATAGCATTATATAACAACAATTCTTAAGTATCAAAATCCTGTACGAACAATATATAACATTTTCTTAAGTATCAAAGTCCTATACCACAATAGTATCTTTCCAACTTCTCTTCTTTCAGTTCTTTGTCTTCAAGTCATTCAGTATCTTGTTTAAACATAATTTTATACAGGTTATAGATAGGTTATTTAAAAATAGAGGTGTTCTCCAAAAGAGTGTGGTTGTTGCTTCCACTGTTCAGTACTTGGTATTTAATTATTTAGTTCATTTTTTAAACCTTCTGTTTGTTTAAACCTTCATCCATATTCAGGCACAAGTCTGCAAGCTCCCAAAGGATTTCTGGTTTTATTTTGTCTTTTGAAGCTTTAAATTCCTTTGTTGAATTCAACATGGGTTACTATTTACAACAAAACTTGATGAGTGGAGGCTGTGCATTGTTGCTGAAGGAGATATCCTGGGATTGCTGTGTATTGTTACTCACAGAGTACCCTGGACACAGTTACTGAATTACAAGCTATACAACACAACAGTACAACAGGACAGAGGACTCTGGCAAGAAACCAGGTGGGGGAGTGTAGATTTTTAATCAAAACTGGTGTACAAACTCTGTTAGGCTGGATAGCCACTGTTCCGCAGATGTAGCGTTCTTAATGATTAAATGTAGACCTTTTTATCTCCCCTGGGAATTTACAGCAATAGTGTTAACGGTAGTGTATGTGGCACCAACTGCAAATGCATGCTTGGCCATGGGTATTTTGTATGAAAACATCAATAGTAAACTGAGCAAATACCCAGAGGTAGTGCAGGTTATTGCAGGGGACTTCAACCATACAGATTTGAAGGCTGTATTCCCAAATTTTCATCAGCACATAAGTGTGCAACAAGGGGGGGGGTACTCTTGACAATGTATATACAAACATTAAACAGGCATACGAGTGTATGTCCCTGCTTTTGACACCAGCACATACACCTCTTAGGAAACAAGTCCCGATACCAACATGGACTGTTACAGTGTGGCCTGAGGGAGCCTCTCAAAAGTTGCAGAACTGTTTTCAGGAGACCGATTGGAAAGTGTTTGACCATCAAGATCTGGAGATCTACACATCAATGGTCCTGGACTATATCAGATTTTGCACAGCCAACGTCACCAGGGAAATTCATGTAAAGATGTATCCAAATAGAAAGCCCTGGATGATGGGGGAGGTTCAGGGACTGTTGAAGGCTAGAAACTCTGCTTTTAAAACTGGAGACCAAGTATTGTATGGTATAGCAAGAGCAAACCTGAAGAGGGGTATTAGGAAGGCAAAGGCTGTGTATAGAGGAAAAAATGAAGACCATCTGAGCAGTCATGATACCAGACAAGTGTGGTAGGGGGTTCAGCACCTTACTTGCTACAAATCTAGAAACCCATCAGCTGTAGAGAGCAGTGCTTCCCTGGTGGGGGAGCTGAATAACTTCTTTGCCCGATTTGAGGTGACACCAGTGCTGCCAGAGTCACCATAATTATTCAACAATGTAAATGTTACCAGGGTTTTGAAGGAAGAAGTGAGGCAGTATTGAAGAAGTCATTATAAAAGGTATGGGTCCTGATGAAGTGGTGGTAGAGTGCGAGAGATCTCGGAAAAAAGCAGAAACTTTTATGAAATTTTTATCTTTTCCCTGCCCCAAGCAATTTTCCCATTTTCGAAATCCTTTTATTCCCTTTGCAAAAAAAAATCTAATTTTGGGAAGTATGAATGACTTTGCCTGTGGCACTTATCCCCTCATATAAAATGTTTTAAAAATGGTGAAAGAATTGCTTTAGGGCTTGTCTGCCTTTGGGATTTGACTTTGTCAGTTTGATGTAAGAAGAGGGATCCACGGGGGAAGGTGGCTATGGCCTTACATACTTCCTGACCCTCGGGAGAAAAAAGGCGCTAGTGGATTGTTTTTTGTAGACTTTATTTTCGGCTTTAAAATTCTTCCGCATGATTGTCCCCCAAATATTAAATTGGGGCCCTGTGTGTTATGCAGGTGTATTAGATTTCCTAACAGAGCTTCTCAACGGGTAGGGTGGGTTTTCCCCCCGTCTTGCAATTCAGTAAAAATTTGGGGAAAGCTGCAGGTGTGTGTTTTGAGCCTGCTTTTGTACCGCTTAAATACAACTTTGTTCCCAATTCCCCCAAGCAATAAAAATTTAATTTTGTAAATACAAACTGGGGGTGGGTTTTGATCAATGCGGGGGAGGGGGACCCCTTATAGGAGGGAAGGGAAATGCTGAGGGGGGTGTGGTAAAAAAATCTATTCCTCAATTTTTAAAAAATAGTTTTTGGGGTTTTTCAAGAATGCAAATTAAATATTCCCACTTACTATTGAAGGAAAGTGTTGGACCGATTTCGGTTTTTTGTTTTTGGGGAAATGGATGAGAGAGGACTGACTGGGGAGAAAAAACAAAAAATTTTGATGAAGAAGACACGGGAAAATTTTACTTCTTGAGAAGCCCGGGGAAAAAATAATTTTCAAAACTCTGCTGCTGGTTTTTTTACCTGACTATGGGGATGGTGCCCTTGGTTGTGTGGGGGGTTTGGGACTTGCCAGCCGGGAAAAAACAATGCTGCCCAAAGGTTGTTAAGACTGGGGAGGAAATTTGGTGTTTTCCCTACTTTAGACCAAATCTATGATTCCGGGTGTTTAAGAAAGCTGCAGAGATGCTGCGGTCTCCACCCCCCTGGAAATGATCTTTTTCAGTTTCTGCCCTCTGGGGGAGATACAGGTCATTAAACCAGATAGCCCTTGAAAATTTTTCTACCCAAATTGGTTTTGGCTTTGATGCAGTGAAATGCTTTTTTGAAGGAGCTTCTGAATTAGTTTTTTTTGAGTTTTTTGAGTTTTTAAAGTGTGTTTTAGGGGGGTTAAAGTTGTATGTGGGGTGGGGAAAGATATTTTATATAGGGGTTGACTTTAGGTCCATAAAAGCTGATGTAGATTCTTTCAATCTGTTTTTTCCGACAGGAAAAAGACATAAAAGATTTACTATTATCTTCCCTCTTATCCCCCATTGTTTAGCATTTTGGTTGTAATAACCGGGCTCTTTCAAGTCCCCCCCCGGGGGGCTAAAGTTTTTTTAAATGTCTCTTTTCAAAACCCTTGTTTATATTCACACCATTTTTTGAGTCTAGGAAAGGGCTGTAATTTTTTAAAAAAATTTTTTTTTTTCTTTTAATGTCCTTTAAAAAATAGGTACAAAGCTTGGTTTTTTTAAAAAGAGACCGCAGTTTAAGTTGGGCTATCAATTAGTGTTTTTCCCTTGGGTTCCTTTCCTCCACTGTTCCTTAGCATCTTTTCTTGTCCTCACGGGGCAAGCTTCGGGTTTGCCTAGGATACACTGCTGCGCCCCCCTTTTTTTCCCCCTTTTCCGGGGACATAAATCCCCCCCTAATAATGGGTGTTTTAAACTCCAAAAAATGCAGCCCATGCCCCTGCAACCGAGGCTGCTGCCTTCCCCTGCACATGGGGAAAGTTTTCCAGAATGGAAAAATTGAGGGAAAACAAGAATTTCCAAAGGAAAATTTATTGGCGGCCATGTTTTTAAATAATAACTTTCAGATGCTCGGAGCCCCCATTTTCATGCTTTTCCTTTTTTTTATCCCAGAAAAAAAAACCAAATTTTTATTGTGTTTTTAAACCCCCCCAGTGAAATGTAATTGATGAAAAGGAAGTAAGCTTCTGAGATTTTCCCCCCCTGCTTGGTGTCTTTTCTAAATGGTTCAAATAAAGAGGGTATGTAAAAATCTTGATGCTTGTTGTTGTTGTCTTTCGACTCCCCTTTGCTATAAAGCTGGCTCCTTTTTCTTGCGGCAACATGGACCCAATTGTGCGAAATTTTGGGCCATTTCCTGGCTTTTTGATTCATGGGGGCAAAAGGAAACTTTTGAAAAATTTATTTTTTGGTTTTTTTGGGTTTTTTTTGGGGAAGGATTTATTTCCTTTATTATTTGGGGTTGTTGAATTATTGAGGGGGGAAACTCACGAATAAAAAGCAATTTTTTTTTGAAAAAAAGGATTGTTAACAGTAGAAGTATTATGACACACACAAGCGGAGCTTTAAATGATGGTTTTGTGTCAGCCCCGGGCAAGATGAAATGTGGCAGGAAAATTATACATTATTTTGTGTGCTGGTTTCTGTTAACGGGTGTTTAAAAGGTGTCAGCTCTGCCCCTGTCTTTGCTTGCCTATGCTTCCAGCTTCACTACAAAAAAAAAACACTTTTTTCTACTTGTTTGTTCCAGAAAATGACACTGTTGAAGTCAACCCTGCTTTGCCCAATGTTTAAAAAAATGAAATGTGTGGAGGGAAAAATAAGTTTCACTATTTTTGACACCCCCTTTCCCTTGCCCGGAGTTTGGAAATGTGCATAGTTTTAATGCAGAACCCAAAAAAAAAATTAATGTTTATCAAACAGAAAAATGTAATTTTTGGGAAATAATATTTTGGTCACAAAATTTTAAAATTTTTTGAGCTCTCTGAAGAATGCAAATATGTGACAGCAACTTCTGTTGAGGGAGGAAACACAAAAATATGAATGCAAGATTGTTTTAAAAGTATGGTTCCCATATTTCAGAGCTGCCAACTTTAAACACTTACTGAGCCCCTAAAAACGTCCCCCGCAATTGATTTTGGGTGTGTGCACGCTTTTCATGTGAAATTACGCAGCAGTGGCGAGGGTGGCAAGGGGCTCGAGGACCCCCAGGAAGTTTCCCTTTCCATCCCCACCCTTGCTAAACACTAAATTCAAAAGGGTCAACAGACCCCTCCCCCTTCCCCTTCCCCACTAGTAAGGGGAGGGGGGGAAGGCTTGGCCTTTTTTGAATTTGGCCCGTGTGAGATTACCCCTAGTGCTGGGGACTTGTATCGGGCCCGGGGAGGGGGCAAATGGGGGACTTTGCTGCCCCCCTCCCTCCCCCCTTCCCAGGGGTGGTGGCCCCCCTCCCCCCCACCTCTCCCAGTTCGGTGGGCAGCCCCCGGGGCCCGTTCTGGGAGTGGGGGGGAAGGGGGGGCTGGGAAAAGGTCCCGGGCCCGAAAAAGGCTCCCTTAATTTAAAGGGGAAGCATTTAAAAACACCAACGGGTTTTTCCTTTTAAAGTAAATTGCTCTAGTAGAGGTAAAAATGTATTTAATTTATAATGCTTGGAATATAAAGCAAGAAATAAGGGCAGGGAAGAAACCCCAAATATTCACCTTAAACCCTTTCTTTTTTTTTGCCTACTAAATGGAGGGCTGCAAATATTACAAAAAATTTTTCCATTTCCCAAAAAATCTTCCTCAAGATTCTGTTTTTTCTTAAAACAAAAACTTCTAAAAAGCCATGGGAACCCAGAAGTATTAAATTCTGTTGGTGATGGATTTGGTCCAGTGTCTGAAACTGCTGTGAAGAAGCGAGGATAAAATTTGTTTTAACATTTATTCAATACTTTTGGAAATAATTTCTATAGCATTGTGGCTCACAAAGCTTATGAAACTGTAATCATGGGTCTGTATCCCGTGCCCTGTTTATGCATAAGGTGTTTGGGTGATCTATGTTTTGGGTCAGATAGGGTTTGCAGCCTCAAACTTTCAGAATTTCCCGCTAAAAATTAATCAGGATTTTGGTTTTAAAAAAAAATGTGTCAGATTGGGAAATTCATCCTAGCCTCCACTGGGGTACTGTTTTTTGTATTTTTAAATAAAAAAATATGAAAAATATAAAAAATGCATTAAAAAAATGCCACTGGGGTTTAAGCAAGAGCCCTGAAAAAACTACCCACATTAAGACATTTTAAATTTTGTAAATTCCCAAAATTTATCACCAATACTAATAATTTTGTTACTTTTGCCATTTTCCCGAGGATCTCTCATATTTTCCCTTAAATACCGGGGAGGAGTCTATGTTTTTCAATACATTCCTTATCTTTTCGTGGATATTTTTTCTGTTGGCAGTTTGGTTTTTCCAGAATTTCGCATAAAATTTCCCCGCAGCAAAATTTTAATGGTAAATTTTCATATCTTGATATATGAAATATTTATATCTACAAATTTTTTAAAAGAAAAGTTTGGTTAAGTCTTTCTTAATTTTAGACATTTTTAGAATGTTTTACCATTTTCAATAGCCTTTGCCTCTTTGCATGTCCAACCCCCAAAATGGAAAAAGTCCCCCAGTATGTTTACATTTCCCCCATTTGTGTGAGCAATTTTACTCTTTGATAATGGGGGTGGTGCAAGATGCCATTATAGAAATCTTTTAACAATTTTTTCCCTTTAAAAGAATGATTTAAAGATTTTAAATGTATTCCAGAGGTCCCCTTTGTTTAGGTAATGGATAACCAAAGTTTTTGCCCCCCTTTTTCATGTGTTTTTACCTGTGTTCAATATTTTTTCATTTAACAATATGGGAAAAAATTACTAAGCGCTTTGATCGCCAGAAAGAAAATTTTTTAAATGAAGTAAACAGTAGTCGTGAAAACCCCTCCCTTTGTGAGGTTTTTGGGAAATTGAATATATTTTTTGATACTTCCCCCAATCTAAATTGAACCTTCTGTACTAAATTTCCCAATGGTTTCAAAGAAAGGTCAAAATTAGAAAGGGGTCTATAAATTTAACTTTTGGAGTTTCACTTATAGGGGGAGCTATAAGTCGCCCCACGGGGATAGCCACGTGGTGTTTTGGGGGAGAATTGTTTTTTTTTCAAAAACCATATTCTAACTGGGCGTTCCTTTTTTCCAAATGTTTTTTTAAGAGGTAGGGATGTTGCCCTTGACCCCAAAAGAATTTAAAGCCACCCTTTTCTAGGCATAAACCCTTTAAGCTGCAAAAACTTTTGTTTGTCATCGAATCCTTTTTTGTCCAGGGCATGGCAGCGCCTTGTTATAAAACTAAATTTGGAAGGGCAAAGCCACCCTTTTGGTTCTTCCTGTAGTGAGTTTTTAATCCTTGCTTTTTTTTTTTGCCTATGAAAATCTATACTTTTTTCCGATCGTAATGATCTTAAAAATTTGGTAATAAAGGCAAGGATTAAAAAAGAAAAAAACGTTTGGTAAAACATTCATTTTAACTGCAGCAATTTGCCCCTTAAGGTAGTTGGAGTTTGCCAAGTTTCGAGGGAGCTTTTTGTTTTTTAAATTTACTAGTTATCTTTAAGTAAAGAGTTACAACGTTAGATACAATTTTCCAGATATTTTCTTTCTGAATGTTGAAAAACCCCATTGATTTTCCGTTTTTCGCCTAGGTGAGGTATATTTTTGGGGAGGGAACAATGTTTTTTTTTATTTCCTTTAACCAGAGTTTTAGAGTTGCCTCCAAAAACTTCAAGAGTTCTAAAGGGAAAGGGCTGGGGGGTTTTCCTAATTACCAACAAATCTCTGAAAAGTGTACCTTAAAATTTCCTTTGTCTGTAAGCCTTGAATACCCGGGGTTTTTCCCCTTTTAACATGTAGGGGTATTCCCCGGGTTATATAAACAAGAGAGGAGAGGGGGGCATCCTTGCCTGGTAAATTTATATAATTTTCGTGTCTGTAAGGTGGCCCTTTATATAAATTGGGGTTTTTTGGGGGGAATAGATTTGTTCGATTGCTGCAGCATTCTATGGCCCCATTTAGTAGTCAAAATGGTTTTAAGTAGAGACCAGGTTTCATTATAAAAACTTTCTAGCATCGTGAAACGAAAGTACTTGCTTCCAGAATGGGATTTGTAATATTCTAACACATTGAGGAAAATTTGTGTTGGATTGAAGTGCCTTTCGGAAAAAGCCAGACTGATCATGTGATATCAAGGGGTAGAATCGTCCGCATCTATTTGCCCAAAGGGGTTGCAAAGATTTTTAAACCCCATTTTTGAAGGGAATTGGCCCCTTTGTTCTGTATCAAGTCTTTTGGTTTCCCCTTTTTGGGGCAGTGCGATGTGTGATTTCAGAATTGGTATGTCTTCGCCTTCTAAAATGGATGTAAAAAGGGTTTTTTAATTTTTTAAGACTATCTTGAGAATTTTTTTTTAAAAATTGGCCGGGATGAGTCGGGCCAGGAGCCTGTCAATTTTTTGGGGAGATAGTTTGTTATTTCCCATTGTAAAAGGAGGTTCGTCTGGGCTCTTGTTCTTCAGTAATTTTGGGGAAAATTTGGCTTTTGAGATAATGAAGGATGGCATCTTGGTCGATGTCTCTGGGTTAAAAAAGTTTGGGAGTATGCCTCAAATTTTTTGGGTTTGTAAACTGCGTGCTGATTTCCCCCTTTTTATCTTTGACGAAAAGATTTTTGAGATTGTACCTTTTTTAACCCGTGGGGTAACCCTCTGCCTGGTTTATTTGCATTTTCAAAAAAATTAGTTGGGCCAAATTTATTTTTTGAGTATTCAGCAGTCAAAAACAGATTTATCATCCCACAAGAAGCCAAACATTGTCCCGTGTATTTCAGGGACGTGGGGTTAGATCCTTTTTGAGCTTTTTTCTGTATTGAAATTGTTCAATTGCTTTTTCCCCTTTTTATTCTTTTTGCCATATATTAATGACAAAACCCCTAAATAAGGTTTGAGGTATCCCCCAACAGTTTTCGTGGGGGACCCCCTTTTTAGGTTCATTTCAAAATATAGGTTCAATCTTTGGTGCCCCTTTAAAATAAATTTTTTTTCCGTCCACAGGGCGAGTTTTTTTCCCCTGTTGGGGTTCCCCAAAATTTAATGTCCATAGAATGGCATTGTGATGATATTGTTGGGGTAAAGTTTCTATGTCCCTTGATTTAGAAAGTCGGATTTAGCCCGAATATTTTACGGGAGAAAGAGGCTATTGTCTTAATGAAAAAGTGAAACCTCTTTTTTTGGTTTTTCTTTCAAATATCTTGAAGTTCTAAATGTTGGGCTGCCAGAAATGTTTTTGGCAGGGGAAGATGAAAACCCGGATTTTCCCCTTTTGGGTGTTTTCCTATTAAGATGGGGGATTTACAGCGTTTAAATTCCCAATATTTTAATGATGGTTTTCGTTTGTAAGGGTTTCTTGGGCCCAAATTTTTTAAAAAGATTTGTCTTATGGTTATCATTGGGGGTATAACCAAAATAATTGTTTTTAATTGGATATTTTCCGGACAAGGGTCCTTGCCTGCTTGTCTTTTTCCCGAAGGGTTGGGGAAAAGTTGGTTTAAATATAGTGCCCCCCCATTTTGCTTCTTTTCTTTGTTTGATGTGGAAATAAATCCCCAATTTTTTTGGGTTAATATTGTTCTGCTTTCCAAAATATGGGTTTCCGGGAAACGTGATTTAACATGTTGTTTTTGGAGGAGATTTTTGGTCTTCCCAGCTTTTGTGGGGGGTTCAATCCATTTATTTCCCGTTTAAATTTTCTGGGCCATCTTATTTTTTTCAACGATATTTCTTTTTTCCCCGATTTTGGCCTGAGATAGTGTTTCGGCCCCGGCACTCCCACTCGCCATGAGAATCTTTATCCGCTTTAGTCACTGTTTTTGGGGGTCTGATTTTCTCGGGGTTTTCATCTTTGGGGGTTGGTTTGGTATCGGGTTTTTTCCCCACCTTCGGGGGAAGACGTGAAAAGGGGGAGGGGGGTAGCCAATTTCCCTGGGTTTTTATTTGCAAAATTTTGGCTTTCTGGGGGGGTTCAATTTTTGTAATTTCCCCCCCCATTGGAAAGAGAGACCCTTTAGGGTAGAGCCCTTGATCTTATGTCATGCTTGACAAAAGTTTTGGAAGAAAAGAAATTTTTTTCGCAGTTGACGGACATCCCGGGGAGTCTTTCAATATTCCACTTTGGAAATTTTTTTTAAATTTTCCCCCTCTTTGTCGCGGAAACCCTTTAGGATACAATTGGGTGTATTTCGACTGTTTGCTTTACCTCCGGAGGTGTTTTTTTTTTCTGGATAAGCTGTAGGTTGCGGGAGATCAGCTACCCCGTGGAATTTTCAACAGGTTCAAGTAAGGTTGCCAAGCTTTTCCAACTGTATGTAGAGGTTTTATTTTTTCAACAGTGAGGTTTTGGGTCCCTTTAAAATTTTGGGGGAGGGTTCGATTTCCTGCGTGGGACCAGTTGCTTGTTGATTCCATTGTGGGTTTAATTTCTTCTGCGGGAAATCGGTTCGTTATATTATCTTCCAAGGCTTGTAAACGTCACGAAAGGCTTTAAATTTATATCCACATTAAAAACCCCCTTTCTTTCCGCTCTTAAATTGGAAAACCCAATGCTTTGGCTGATAGGCTTTTGGCCCGGGTTTTAAATTTTAAATTTGGTTTAGTCTTTAAAATTTGGTTTGGCTTTTTTTGCTGAGACTGGCGTTGGATGAGAGAGTATAGAAGCAGACTTTTTTTTTTGGGGGAGTTCGCTCTTTTTGGAGGTAAAGAGATCAGTTGCCTCTTCTTAGAAATTATAAAGTCTCATTGGTTACTACTTTTTAAAGGGGTGTATGGTAGTTGATACTAGAAAAATCAGTAATGGGTATTGTACCCCCTTTTAAACCCAAAAGAGTCCCCCCTTTTCGAGGTAAAAGGATTTTTAGGGTTTAACTGCTTGACGAAAAAAGTGAAAATGGAAAAAAACTGCAGCCTTTGAGGCAGATAAAGACGTTAGGCTGAAGAAATAAATTTGAGGAGAGTGATTCTTTTCGGTAGTTTTCTTGACTCATTTTTTTGAAAGGGCTATTGGTGGGGGAAGCCACTTACATTTGTGGGGGGGGTACGCGCTCGATCTCCCTCCGGTCTTCCGAAACTCAGCCCCAAAAGGGAATTTCCCGGGGTTCAACCCCCCACGGGGAGGGGGAAACTGGGTGCCCCAGATCGGTTTGGGATATCTTTGCTCCCGCGGGGTGGTCTTGAAGTGGAAATCCCCTCAGGGGCTTGGAATAAATTTGACGTAGTGGGCTGCATTCTGCTAAGTCTGGGCTAGTCGCCGCATCTTGCTCCCCCCCAGGGGAGACCAGAAGATTAAAATTCTTTGCGTGTGGGTTTTTGGGTCACAGTGTCTAAAACGCTGTGAAGAAGACGAGGATAAAATTGTTTTTAAACACTTTTTCAGTATTTTTGGGGAAATAACTTTATAGCATTGGGTCACAAAGAATGAAACTAGTCAGATCATGGCTTGTAGTCCCAGTGTTCCTGTTCGCATAAGTCCTTTTTGGGGATCTTTTTTTAGGTCAATAGGGTTTGCCCCACAAACTTTCAGACATTATCCCCAGTCAAATAATTTCATTACAAAAATAAAAAAGGAACTTGAAAAGCTTTCTAGTGCGTCAATCACCTTTTTCCCCAAAGGGCCCCCAGAATTTTCAGACATGGTGAAAGATGTTCTTCCCGGGAGGTTACTTTTAAAAGTTCTTTCGACTGTTCCTTTTTTTTTTAAAAGGGCCTATAAAGGTTTTCCCCTTAACCTATTTTTGCATTTGTGTTTTGTGAGGGCCCAGCGGCTCAAATCCTTTTTGTTGTTTTAAATTGTGATGATACTGGAAAGATCGGCATTCCCAAGACCTGGAAAGGGGGCACAAAAAAATTCAATATCAAAGGGCAAGAGTTTCCCACTGGTCAGTGAGGGCAAACCTTTGCAGGGTGCCAAAGGGGCACTCAGACCCCTTTTTGTGGCACCCCAAAATCCCCCTTCATAGCCCCCTTTTTTTAGGTTAAATTGCTGTATTGGATTGAAAAAAATCGTGGTTTTTAAAAAACAGTTGGGCATTGGGTTTTAAAAAGGTTCACAATCATTTCCTAGGTAATATAATTTTAAATTTCAACCCGGGTTCCTTTGGGAAACCCTGTGGATTAAAATTTTTTTTCCCCCAAACCCCAGAATGAAGAATGGGTCCTTTGTATAAACCCCTTTTCCCCCCCCTCCCACCCGGGCCCAAAAGGGTTTTGTATGTCTCGTGTGCCAAATGGGGCTGGGTAAGAGAGGGGGGGGTTTTGCCCCAGTTTCTTTTTTTAAAGAATGGGGGTGTGACTTAAGTGCACCCCTTTCAATGCCCTTTTTGCTTCCAACAAGAACTTTCCGGGCTGAAAAAAAACATCCCCTGCCATGATTTTAAGAACATCTCTAGCAAAGGATTTTAGATAACCCCCTGTGAAGAACTTTTTTCCCCATGTTGAATTTGGGCCCCCTTTTTGAAGAAGGGTGATTGATGCATCAAAATTTGAAAATGTTCCTTTTTATTTTTAATAGTGGCCTTGAAGGTATCATGTAACCATTTTGCAATTGCTTTAATTAATACTTTTTTGCTTTTTTTTAAAAATATTTTTACAATTAGCTTTTAGCTTGTAAATATTTTTTTTTTGATGGAAACCATGTGGGTCCTTTTTAAAGGGGAAAAAAGGTGGGATTAAAACCCCAAATAAAAAATTTAAATGCCTTCATTACATAGCAAGGATTGATTTTTCCCCAAACAGTGTTTTTTTCAGTCTACATTTCTGAAAGTGTTTTTTAAACAATACCAAAAAGATAAAGAAAGGGAAGTTTTTTATCTTTTAGATCTTATTTATTTATCAAAAAAATTGAACTTTTAAAGCAAAAAAAACCAAAGCCTGATTCTTATTTGTGCAAACCGAGGACAAAAGATTGGGAAAAAAAAAAAAAAGACACCCGCGAAAATATTACATTTCCCCAAAATTTCCCCTGCAGTGGGAGATTACCAAAAAAGAACTTCGGGAGTAAGTCTAATTTTGTCCACTGTGGCGGGTAGTTGTTATCCCCCCAGTGCATTTTGACAACAATGTTTATCTAGATTTGTAACTTTGAGGATCAGATTTATTTGTTCATCCCAAATTTTTATCCAGCTTTTACGATTGTTTTCACTACCTCTTTTATTGGGTTTTTGATACCCGTGTTGACTGTTGTTGTGAATGAATGGAAAAAAAATTATACCCATTATTTATTATTAAAATTAAAAAGAATATATAGACAGGCAAACAATTCAAGTTTAAATAGGACAGAGCAACTGATATTTTGACCCAGGCCCCAAAATTTGAGGGCACCAAGATCGGAGGGAATTTTTGGCAAATGTTAGAATAAAAAAGCACCCCCAAGCCATTATCCTGTTTTAAAAAAACCCCCCCTTCCCCTTTTCTGGTGTGGGCACCACATTCTCCTACTTTTCCTCTGAGGGATAGCTGGGTTTTGTCAGGGCCATGGGGGGTAGGGTGGGAAAAAAATGTAGCCCCAAAAATTCGACGGTTATCCCCCCTCCGAGCCCTAGGTTCACAAATCCTAGAAAACAGAACCGGGGCAAGAAGTCTTTGAAAACCAATTGTGGCGGGACTGGCCAAGAGAAGGGAAAAGGTATGTCGGCTAGCGAGGGGGGTGCCGACCTGGGAAGCACCCCCTTGGGGGGCCAGGGACTCCCCCAACCCTGATAACCCTTTGGGGGGTTCCTTTGGGGAACCCCGGGCCAACAGTTTCCCACTTTATTCAGCCCTTCATCAACAAGAAACAAAAATACATTTATCAATAAATTGGCCGATCTTCCCTGTTTGCTGTTTTTTCCCGGGCGGGTGGGGGGGCAAGGTTTTATGGGCCAGACAGAGAGATTGTTTATCTGCAAAAATTTTGGGGCATTGATATTGCGGGGAACAAAGTTTCCCCTTAATTCAAAAGGCAGTTTCCCCCCTAGAAAAAAAGTGAATCAGGACTTACAAAAAAACTTGGTGAATTATTTTGAATGCTGAGCGTTTATAAAGCCCCTCTGACTTCCTAACAAATGATAATATAAAAATCAAAAAAGAACTATACCGTGGCCCTATTGGGCAGATGGGCGGGTTTTTAAAAGTTTTTTTTGCCAGCCCCCAATCAGGAAAAATCAAAAAAGAAAGATCCAATGGGGAAAGAAAAAATGTGCGCTTTTTGGAAATAGACAGGGAAAAGGGGTAAAAAGCAAGAACCCCTTTACTTTAAAATCAAAGGAAAAGGAGGGCCGTGCAACACATTTGGTTTCCCTGTGATAAAGGGGTGTTCCCCCTTTCCCAGACCAGGAAATAAGAAGGGCAGACACTGATTTATTCCCAAATTAGGGGGGGGGTAGTACCCCCCAATGCCCCCAAGACCAATGCCTTGTTTGTAGGGAAACCTTGAAGAATAAGTATGCTGGGGAAGAGAGGGCCAAGTAGCTAAGTAGAAAAAAAGGGGTGTGAAAAAAGGGTACAAAGTAAAGAGAAATAACAAAGACAGGTAAGACTGGAAACCCTGAGGGGCCCTTCGATGCTAAATTTGGGACTCCCAACGAACCCTTTTCACTCATTTTTCACCCTGGGGAAGCGGGGCCCGTAAATACCTCCCCTTTTTTAAACAAGGTCCAGGCTTCCCTTATCCCCCATAGCATTATTTCTAAACAGAAAGATAAAAGAGGCATTTGGTGAAATTGCTTTTTCCCCCTGCCACTGTGAGCTGTCACAAACTTTCTTATTTAAAAAAGGGGAAAGGGCTTTTTTCATAGAAAGGCAACACCAAGCTCATTGCTATACCACACACAAAATCTAGAGATGGGAAAAGGGGAAAGGGAAGGAAAAAGTACTCGCTTTGTCCTTAAAATTTCTTTTCTCAAATGGACACAGTATAACCAAAGTTTAGTGGTAAAAACAAAAAAACTATACGGGGAGTATTTCCTTGATTCTGTTTTGACATAAATGTCCATGTAAGTGCATAGTAAGCCAGAATCCCCATTCAGTTAGTGGGGATTTGGTGAGTTCAACTTTGCTGTGAGGTCATTAATCAAATCGAACGTTTACAGTATTTTGAGTTTCCTTTAGAGTAGACCCCCATAATAAGGGGAACCTATCCCACCCCTTTAAAAGAGGGGGGGGGGTGGCGGTTGAAACAGACCCTTTGGCCTTTTGCCCCAAGTTGGAAGCCTTCCCACAAGTCCACATGGCGCTGACACTTTTGGTTTTTTGGCGTAGGCAAAGACCTTCCCTTTTTAGCCAGATTTAATTAATGTTCTTTTAGCGGAACATGATTAGGTTTTTTTATTTGTTATTGTCTTTAACTTTTTTTGTTACTTTGATGTTTTAACATGTTTTTTATTGTTTTAATATATTGTTATAGGCCACCCAGAGACCATTTGGTAAGGGCGGCAAAAAAAAAATCTGTAAATAAATAAAAAAAAATAATAAATAATTCAGAAAAAAAATAATAACCCATGCTGGTGAAGAATCTTGTATTTGACTTTAGCCCCAAAGGGGGGAATGTTTTATGCCCCCCTTCTAAGCTAATTATGTGAAACAAGAAAAGTCACGTGCCCTGAGTTCTGTTTGTTTTTTCCCCCCACAATTGTGGCATGTCCCGGGAAAAGGGCAGTCCAATTTTGCAGATTCTGATAAATATTTGTTGTGTGGATTTTCAAGTTGCCCCAAAAACCCGATGCAGAGTCCCAAAAGTGACCTTAAGTTTAAAAATGAGGGAAACCAAAGCAAAGGTTTTGAATTTCCAAAGTTACAGTGCTCAAGCTTGAATAGGAGAGGCCTTTTCACACGCTCTTTTTTCATCTGTGAAGCACCACACAGACAAAGGACTGTTAAATTGTTGCCCTCCCTGTCACCTCCCTTGAGATCACAGAGGGTGTTGAAAAATGAAGCGTCAAATCCCCAAACTGACCAACCTGCAGATCTTAATATGCATGAGGTGTCAAATGATAGGAACATCTTGGGGAGATGCGGGCCAAAAAAACCCCCATTTAGTTTTTGCTTAACATAGGTAGGACTGTCGTGTGGTTTCTCAGGCTGTTATTGTTTTATTTGGGGGACCACCAGGGCATTCGGGGAAGGTGGATTGTTTTTGTTTTTTACAAAAAAGGTGGTCTTCATTTTTTAGCTGCAGTGAGCTAATTTGCATACTGGTGACTCTTGAGGATAGACCCCTCTTTTTACCCCACTAAGCATTGAGTTCAATATGAGATTATTTTCCCAAAAATTGTTTCCCCATTTTAATTTTTTTTTTTAATTCTCTGTTGCTTTTCGGAAAACCTTTTATGCTTTTTTGCGAATGAAATATTTAAAAATAAAAAAGAGAATAGCAAAACCCTTTTCCCAGTGATTTTTCTTCAATACTGTAACAAGAAAAGCATGATTTTCTCCCCCATGCTCCCTTGATTGTTCAAATTGCACCCCTATGCAAGTTTTTGTGGTTTTGTTTTATTTCCCTTCCATGGGACGCTTTGGATTCTTTTAATTATACATTGAATTGAAAAGGCCCTTAAAGGCCTAAAAAAAAAGGGGTTTTTTTTTTTATGATAGTCCTTTTTGTCTGTTTTCCTTTTGACTTCCAAATAAAACCTTTACACTGGTTAGAATGCACCCCTTTGAATGTATAAATTATTTTTCCCTTTTTTCTGAGTTAAGACTTTAAACCAAAACAAAAAGGGGTTATTCTAAGCAGAAAAGATTATTTTAGAAAAGTAAAATCAAAAGGTTTCCCAAAAAGGCCTTCTGTGAGGAGACTCAAAAAAAACATTGCATTTTTTGTGTAAGATGAATAAGATAAATTTAAAGTGGAAGGTGGGTAGGAAATGTGCGAACAGAAAATGGGGGCATACTGACATGAAGCTGTTCCCTTTCACGAGAAAAACCCTTTTTAACATGGCTTTTTATTTGAAAAGGGAAGATTCGCCAGCAAATAACGGGACCTGTAAAAAACCCATCAGACAGCTGCGGTTGTTTGCTTTCGGGGCCTATGAAAAAAACCGATGACCTTTTAACACCAAGAAATGACTTTTCCCAAGGGCCCCTTTATGCTCTTCAATACAGTTGGTACATTTCGTTTCAGACTATGTTAGACCTGGAAAGTTATACATGTACGCCAAATAAATGACACAACTTTTTTCACCACTTTCAAATCTCGAATATGCCCCAGTTGTTGTTGTTGTTTTTTGATTCCCTGGTGTGTTTTGTCATTTAAATATAAGTGGACCTTTTTGTATAAAAAAAACAGTTTGTATAAAAAAAATTTGTACAAAAAAAAAATTCGGAGAAGGGGAAATTTGGGTTAAATAATCCCTATGGGAGAATCGTACAACATAAAAAAGGGGATCACCCCGTTTTAATGTTTCCCTATGTGAATTTGTAAAAAGGAAAATTTTTGCTTAACAAAAATTTCATTTGGAACGAATTATAAAAGGTACCACTGTATTATAAAAAGCATCTTAACCCACAATCCAGGGGTAACCCCAAACTTTGTCAGCCAATTTCAGGGATCAACCTTATTTATAAAAAGTAAGCCCCCCTATCGGGGGGGGTTTGGGGATCCACCCCCCCCTATCGCGAAAATCTGGATATGCATGCAGGGGGGGGGGCACAATGTTTGCTTTCCCATTGTCCCCCGGGGGTGGGGGGCCAGCGCATGAAAATTTTTTAAAAAAGGGCTGGGGCCTCTGCGCGAAACCCCTTTGCAACACTCGCTGTTTGGGCCAAACCTCCCGGGAGGTTAGGGCAAGCGCGCCGATGGGACAAAGGGACTTGGGGCCACGGAGCCCAGTGCGGGGTCGAGCCGAAACCCCCTTTGCAATTGCGCGCGTTGCGCAACCCCCCAAGGTCAGGGAAAGTGGCAGCGATCACCCAAAGGGGGGTTTTTCACCCAGGGGCCCCAGGCTGGGCCCCGCGTCGAAAACCCCTTTTGCCAACAGCCCCCTTGCCGGGACCCCCGGGGAGGGCGGGCGGGCAGTGTGCGATCCCCCCACCCCAAGTCCTTTTTGGGTATGCTGCCCCGAAATATAGCGGGCCCGCAGTATGTGAACGCGAAAGGGCGGGGGACCCACTGTAAACATAAAAATATCAACTCAAAGTATGGAAAACGTAAATTTTTCACTGTTTTCCCCCAGGATTTTGCAATTATTCAATTTATTTTTTCCCCTAAGGGAAATTCTACATTTGAATGAGGGGATTTAAGTTTAAAGCAGATGAAACGATGAAAAGTTGGTATTCTTTTTGGGACATAGTTTTTTTAAAATTTGTTAACAAAAAGATCCCCTGTTACATGGGGACAGAAAATTGCTTGAAAGAATTTTCAACTTTTTTCAGCAATCAAATCATTTTTTTAAAAAAACATTTTTGAGAAAAAAGGGGGAATAAAGTACTATTAAGGGAAATAAATGTAAGGGCAGAAGTTTGTTAATGTGAAAAAATGAGATTTTTTGTTGTTGAAAACTGAAACATTTAAAAAAATGCCCAACATTTTATAATTAGTTCATTGTAAACAGGCAACATCATTTTATGTTTTTTTTTAAAAAATCAACAATAAATTTTTAAAAAACAGGTTTCAGCAAAGAGAGGCTTAAACAGAAAAAAATGAAAAATTTAAATTTTCAGACTGTTCTTTTTTTAATTCAGCCTCGAAAAATATCAGTACTTTTGTTTTTAATGTGCAAATTAACCCCAGGTAAGAGGTGCTTAAAAACAAGACAAGGAACTTAGATAAATATTCGGGGGATTTTTAGCCTTTGGGAAAAATTACGGCTACTTCCCCCCCCCCCCCCAGGCTTGAAAACATGAGCTTTTAGACAAAAGTTTGGGGTCCCTTTACTGACCCACTTTGGGGACATCATGAGAAAAAGGATTCTTGGAAAGGATAATAATGTGGAAAGGGGAGGCAGCAGGAAAAGGGAAAGGCCCAAGCAAAAAAGATTAAACCCCTAAAGAAACAAAGATTGTTTTCGGAAGAATGGAAAAGCAACTGAGGAAGGATATTTTGGAAACTGCTATTTTTTTGGGTTTCCTTAATTGCAAGAAAACTTGTATCCTTTTGGAAGATTAAAAACACCAGGTGAGGTTTCCCAAATTTGAGTATGGCAATGGATTTTTTCTTGTGAATCAAAATGTTTCATTATCCCCCAAAGGGGAGCACATAGAAAACAACTCTGAGTTCCTGTCAAAAAAGAAAATTTAGAGTTTGTTGTAGAAAAAAGGTCGGCTGTTCTCACACAGAGGAGGTTTGTCTTAAAATAACCAGTTTCAGGAGAGGATGAAGCCCTGAAGTTCCCAGTCCATTGTTTCATTGGTTTTGTTTTCGAGACTCCTTTTAGGGAGTACCCCATTTACATTTTGGGGCCCTTTAGCTTTTAAAGGTACAGTGATACCCCCGTAATATCCCCCTTTACAGCCTGTATGGGGGGCAAAAAATTTGAATGGATAAATAAATAAATAAAAAAATAATACCTTTGAATCAGCGGGTTTAAAAAAACTGACCAATGTTGCCGTTATAAAGGCAATGTGGCAAGGGCTGAAAGAGGGCCAGAGAAGCATACAAGTAAGAGGAATAGTGTCAATAATGGCTTTTTACCAAAAAGGGGGGAATGATAGTCTAGTGGTGCAAACTGCAACCCCATAACCCAGTATTCTTGAGCCAAAAAGAGGGTTTGAGTTCCAGTCAAATTTGTGGAGGACTTTAGCGGGCCCCTTCCCAGTACACCACAATTTGAAAAAACCCCCCCCAGAGAAACAAAAACAAAAACCCCCAAATATAAACCTTGTTTAGTTTGAACCAATTTTCCAAAATCATATAGATTGAGAAGTTTTTTTTAAATCCCCCAGGAGGGGCCCTCTCAGATAGGGGGTTTCCCTTTTTTTTGACACTAAAGTCAAAGTTTTTCAAAAGGACTGTTCCCTCTCATGGTTTTAAAATTTTATACATTTTTAACATGAATGCGTTTTTACAGCTCTAACCAAAGAAACC
Organism: Phrynocephalus vlangalii; assembly: GCA_037367305.1. Lineage (NCBI taxonomy): Eukaryota > Metazoa > Chordata > Lepidosauria > Squamata > Agamidae > Phrynocephalus > Phrynocephalus vlangalii. Next base: position 19,939 of record JAWVWN010003763.1, read on the forward strand.
CAAAAGCCCTTGTGGTTTCCCAAATCACAGGGGTACTGGTGGAGTAAAGATATTTTAGGCTCCATTCCCCCCTTTTCCTCCCCATTGCACTCTCGAGTGGCAGTAAAACCCAAAGCATGTAACCTTTTTTGGGCCATAGAATGGTGAGCAGTCATGCATAAAAATGAGTAGACAGGTGCGTTTTCGGGGGTCCCGCATGACTACAAAAGCAATAAAAGTGGGGTTAACCCCTTCTGTTGTGGCAGGGGGGGAAAGGGAAAGCGTGTGGTTTTCAAAGGGCTAAAAAGCCGCATGCCTTTCCTCTTTTGTGCCCCCCCAAAGCAAAGGGTGGGGTAACCCAAAGGGCCCCTTCCGCTGCAGTGGGCAGGGCCCCCCAAATGTGACATACGCACGACACACACAAACACACACATTTTGCAGAGTCAGGAGGGGGAGGAAAGGTGTTCCCCGTGTGTCCCTTTTGTGGAGGCGCTGGGGGCCTCTCGTTGTGTTTTGTTTTGACAGCCCTGACCTCTAAAAAAAAAAAAACCCTGAGAGCGAAAAAAAGGGGGCCAACCGGAGAAAGCAGGGGGAAAATTTAAAAACAGTGTGCTTTCCGGGTCTGCTTGCCTCGCACTCTAAAAAGAGTTTTTATTTTTCCTCAAAGCCGTGAAAGACTTTGAGAATACATTATAGAAATAACTTGAAGATTCCCAAAGTTTTTCCAAATTTTCTAAAAGGATCTTCTCACACTTCCAGTATAAATTGTATGGTGAATGCAGTTGCCAAAGCTCAAGCTTATAAAAACAATTTATGCTAAAACAAATGCTGAAAAGTAGAGTATTGGGTTTGGCAATTTTTCCTTTGAACTGAGAAGCATCAGCCATTGACTAAGAAATCATGACAAAATTTCAAAAGGAAAGTCACACAAAATAAATTTTGTATGAAAAAATTAGGAACATTTAAAAGACATAACGTTCATAGGATTTTCAAATGATTCGTGTGCTAAAATGTTTTGTATTTGAAAATAAAATTGAAGACTGTTTTTGTTCTTTCGTTTTTGTAAAATAAAATTTTTCCAATTTCAATTTTTGTATTTTCTTTTTTCCCCCTAAATTTTGTCTTTTTTGAAAACATTGTGGAGGGCACAAGTAGTTAGTTTGCCGGGGCAAAAAAAAGCCGGGCCCCGGTGTGCTACATACCACTCCCCTCTTTTCCCTTTCCCGTGTCCCTTTTTTCCTTTATTTTGTTGTTTGAAAAATATTATATCTCAGGTATCTCCAAAAATGTACATTTGGGAAACCCCTACCCTCTAAGGTGAATGTGACCTTGACTGGGGGTTTTCTAAAACTGCCCCCCGTGTTATAAATGATCCCCCAGAAACCCTGGCCACAAATAGTTATAAAGGCTTCTGGGTGTTTTACCCCAAAACAAGGGGGCCCCCAAGGGGGTAAAGGGGTTTAGATACTTGAGAGGGGGGAGGGAAAGGACCCATGAACAACAGCTTTTTTTTGTGGGGTTCTCTATAGCTCCCCCTGCACTCTCAAAGATGCCCAAATTTTCCAGCTTACTATATTGGAATCTTATCCCTCTTGTATTGTTGACATGATTCTAAATAGATTCATTTGGTTTGCACATAAATGATAGGAGACTCACGTACCCTTTTCATCACAATGCCCTTTGGCCACCCTTTGTGTCTGAAATTTAGCTATGTTTAAATGCATAAAATAAATTTTTTAAATTGCCACAAAAACAGTACCACAAATTTTTACACCTTAGCTAACAAAGAACGGGGGCCCCGGGATGCCTTAAATGTTTTATAAAATCAACCAAACAACAGTCAAACCAATTAACGCATGTGTTCCCTAAAATTTACTACATCCCTGTGGGAACATTTATGATGCTACAATAAAAAAAGGCAGGCTTCTCTTCCCCCCTTTTCAAAAAATTTAGGAAACGAGTAGGAATGTCCTTTGCCCCGGGGAAAAGTGGCACTCCGTGGCCAGCACAGTATGTAATTAGTGAAAGCACACTTCAGGGTGTTTTTTTTCAGCGGAAACAATGGAATTGTTATTAAAGCTTCTAATATAGTACCCCGGGTTTTTGTTTTTTTGGGGGGCCATGGAAGGAGAAAGGAGGAACAGGGAAAGTTTTCTCCAAAATTATAGTGGAAATAAATCGAAAAAAAGGGTAAAAATTTTCTGCCTTGTCCTCCCTTTCCTGAATTTATTTATTCTTGTAACTAGGGTATTTTGGACAGGCACAAGTGTACCCATTATGATTTGGCATCCATTTTTTGCACATATTTGTAATACCATTCTTTTCTTTTTTTACAATGTACTTGAAAAAAATGAATTCTCCTTTTAAAAAAAAATTATCCATGTCAAAAATGGTGTTTTGGGGGGTGGAGGATCCTTTGAGATATGTGCCTTCCCCAGGGGACACCTCAAAATGTACTGTATTGTCCTCACTTCTTCGGGGATGCTCCTTCATGTCCAATCCGCATATTGATACAATAACCTACTTCTTCAAGGGGAAATGAAAAGGTGCAAAATTTTTTTAAAAAGGTTTAATTCTCTACAAAAGGGAAAATTTGTCAAAGGCATTCTGGTTTTTGAGTTGGTCATTTCTTCACAATAGCCTGGGGGAAATTTGGGGGGTTTGTGCCCAAAATCACAAATTACGCAGCTTATTCAAAATTAGATCAGTACATTGAATTATAGATGGACGCTTCGGGAGAGAAAAACCAACCATCTTGTTAGAAAGAAGGAAACAAGGATGAACATTTCCAAGAAAAAGTAGTTTGTTGTTTTTCCCAGCTATTTTTTCCCATGGAGTTTAAAAAAACAAAAAAAAAAAAAAAACAAAGGAAAACCCACATTCCCCGACAGGGAAGTAGGCCTCCCCCCCGCTGGAAAAATTTTTTGTCTATCTTTCAGGGCTAAATTGCCCTAATCACACAATATAAAATGCCCCCCTGCTGGGGGTGCACAAAATTCAAACTTTGGGGGGTTATGGAAGAAGAGGTCCTTGCCCAGAATTTTTTTATCTCTTAAAAATTGGGGGGAAACTGCCAGGGGTGATGTGGGGCCCAGGTTTTGTTTGTCAACAATTTTAGCTCTATCTCAATTTTCCCTTCCCCCCTTTCTTTTTTCTAAACGGGGTGGTGGGGGGGGATGCTTTCAATTTATTTCCTTAAAGCCCAGAAAATTTGAATATTTTTTTTAAAAAGGTTATGAGACCCCCCCCCCCCCGAAAAGGGTTGTTACAGCTAATTTTTTTTAAAAGTGGGAAAGTTTTTAAATTTTTAAAAAAAAATCTAGAAAAGTGTAAGGTATTAGGATTTTAAAAATGGGAAGTAAGAATGGCAAAAAAAGAGGGAACATACCCATCAAAAGAATTTCATCTAAAATTTTCATACTCATTTGTTTTAGCTATTTGGGTTTCAGACCAAAGTTTTTTGTAGGGGAGATTATTAAAAATATTATTAGGGTTTCCCGCTGGATGGTCCCCAGAGGTAGTCCTCTCTAAAGAAGGGTTTAATATTTTTTTGGGATTAGGTCACCAAAAATTATTTTTGATGGAGCTGGAAAATTGTTTGAGCCATCGGAGAGAAGTACAGTTTGATGTGTGGGACAGTTTAACCCGAAACTTTTTAGTAAAAAGCTGTCTCTCCCCCTTTTTTAGAAACTTTTTATTAGATTTGGGCCCATGCCTGGTAACTGTCCAATGGGATTTAGGAGATCTACATCAGACCCAACAGGGATATTTGGATGGTCACGACTCAAAAAATGGTGTTTCCTTTTGTTTGTGTTTAGGGGTTCCCTTTCGGTCGTTTTCGTTTTCGTAAAGTTTTTTGCAAAAGAATTCATTTTCGTTTCTTAGGTAACGAAACAAAAAAAAGAAAACAAAAAAAAAAAAATTGCTGTTTCATTAGCATTCTTTTTAGTTCAATGATCTGCTGCAACGAAAACGAAAAACATGGCAAATTTGGTCGTTTCGTTTCTTTTCATTTTGTTTTTAAAAAATTTATTTCATTTTGTTGCGAATGAAATGAAAAAACAAAAACAAAAAATCACTCGTTTGTGCCATCTCTAAGGGATATAACAATCGTCGAACAAACCCCAAGGCCCGGTACCCCCTGTTACCCGACTTAAACCTACAAGGGTTTGCAAAAAGGGCAACAGCAAGGGGGAAGAGGCCCTGCTTTCTACCATCAACTCACATTGAAGGGAAACACTTTTAAATGTATCTAATAGGGTGGGACAAAACGGAAAAAAGAGATTAGGTTTTTTCATTTTGTTCCCCCTGTGATTTTTTTCAATTTTTATTTATTGATTTGTTATCTTTAAAAAGGGTCCCTTGGTCTTAGAGGCACCAGATTTGGTGAGTACCCTTTTGGACTTCCCCCTTTTAAGCCCTCCCAAAAGTGGAAGATTTGGGGGTTCAGGGGGCTGAGATTTCAACTTTAAAAGGGGGTGCCCAAAAAAAAAAAATTTAGAATTTTTTGTTATGCCTTGAAAATAGCAACCCCGGGAGATGCGCATGGGGGAAAATTTCAGTGGAGCTTCCCAGCTCTCCCTAGAAGCACCCCCCAAATTTTGGGGATTTTGGGGTGCAGGGAAAGGGTTGTGCTCCAAAGGGGTGCGGGGGGAATTAATTGAAGGAGTGTGGATCAGAGCTGAGGGAAAATTTCCAATTTCCCTATAAATTTGGGAAAACAGCTAGACACCTCCTTCCCTTTAAACCCCCATCCTTTGAGTTAAACTTGGGGCCCCCGAAACCCCAACTTTTTCAAAAATTTTAAAGGGATCAACTAAAATCACTTGGGGGAAAGGAAGTTGCCTTCCATGCCCGAGATTTTAATTTTTCCCTTGAATTTTTTTAAAAAAAAATATTCATTACTAAAAATATTTAAAAAAATCATTTGGGCTCATAATCCACTCCCTGTACCCCAAGTATCTCCAAATTTGGGGTTTTCTAGGGGAGAGCTTGGGAAGCTCTACGGTAATTTCCCTGTGCTAGTCCTGGCATCACTTTTTCAAGACAAACATTGCAAAATTTAAAGTTTTTTCCAGGGGGCCCCCCCTTTTAAAATTTGAAAAACTCAGCCCTTGAAATACAAATCTCTCCAAATTGGAGGGTTAAAGGGGGGAGCCAAATAAGATTCCAAAACCCAAATTTGGGCCCCCTAGGGCCCCGGCGACATGTTTAACAAAAATGAATGGATTCATTTTAAACTAAAAAAAAAACGCTGATTTTTTGTTCTAAAAAACGCTGCTTCCCGGTTCGGTTCGGGCATTTGTTTCGTAATGAAACAACAATCAGCATTTCATTTGGGGCCCCCTCCCCCATCCTAATTATTTAAAAAAATTTGGGAGGGGTCCCAAAAAGTCCATACGTCTGACCTTTGAGCCCTGTCAATTTTTTGGGTGCCCTCTGCAGCTTCCACTATTAAGTGGAGCTATTCTAGTTGGGACTTACAACATTCAAGTTAAAGTTAGAGTCACCCTTAGAATTTAAAGGGCATACAGAGGGGTACTGAAAAACCCATTTTTCAATGGACCTAGTCTCGCATGCCATTACCCCAAGAATAGAATTTCACCCAATAAAAAAATTTTTTAAAAAAATAGTGGAGTGTTTTTCCTTGCTGCCTTTTTTCCTAAATGTTCACCCCACCATGTTTTTTATGTCCATTCACAATTTTGTACTTGAAAAAATGTTTTTTCCTTCTTAAATTGCATGAGCTTTAGAACAGGAGCAACAGTTGTCCCTTCCACCCCCCCCGTTCTCCTCTCCTTTTTTTTCCCCCACAGAAAAAATCAAAATTAGTGTCAAAAGTAACTTAGTCTCTCGATTAGAACATAAGTGGGCCCAATTGCATGCATTTTCAAAAGGCTTTTTTCAAATCGGTTTTGATTTTTTTCTGGTCATGATTGGGCTGTGAAATTTAATAGGGGTGATTCTTTTTATTGCAGAATGGAAGTAGGATAGAACCCCAAAATTCAAACAAAAGAAGCTTCTTATATGCTTTTTTTTCCTATGGGTTTTAACATCAGTACAAAAATTTCTCAACTGTATTTTTAAAAATTGGAGCTTCACTTTAATTTTTTTATTGAAGAGGCTGCATCCAGCTTCCTAAAACCTTTTTTTTTTAAAGTCTAAGATATCCCCTATTTTCTTCCCCTTTTTAAAACACGAAAACAGCGGCCCCATTATACTTACAAAAAGAGATGGGACGCTATTATATGTGATTAACTATTTGGAAGTTCGAAAGTCATTTGGCATTCTTACATATGCCGTTTTGTGCATCTTCCGAACGTATACAATGGAGGCCACTTGCTTTGTCAATAGATGACAATACCTGTGTTATTAAATTTTGCTTTCGGACAAAGGGTTTTTAAAATAAGAAGGAAGCTTTCTTTTCTGCTTGGATATTTTTGAAAACAACTGTCAATTGTTGATAAGCAAGTGGTCCCAGAAAAGAAAGGAAGGCGGGAGCATTGTATCTGTTGTTGAACTCTTTCCCCTTGTTTCTTCACCTCCTCGAAGATTCCTGAAGCTTTTTCTTCCATCAGCCCCGGACGTCTTGATGGTGACTTTCCCCCCTAGTTACACCACGAGATCACAGAGAGAGAGATCAACTGTACAATGATTTTCCTTTTCCCTTGCGATATGCACCCCCCATATCGTATTTCCTCTAGGAGGGAACCCTAAAATCCATGCAGCAGATTGCATGGGTTTTTCGGGGGGGGGTTTTTGGGAGGGTTTGGGTTTTCTCTTAGTGTTTTTCCCCTTCATTTTTAAAACGAACACAAAAGGATACAAACCTTTTTGCAACAAACTTAAACCATGATGGCATGTTTATGTGTTGAGTCGAATGAAATTTTCGTTCCCCAATGGGGGGGCAAGTGAGATCCATTTTCCCCCCAAATAAAATAGTGTTTTTTAAATTTAATTTTTGCTCCCAAAGTCGCTAGGTTTTTTTTTTGTTATTTATTTAGGAGTCATTATTTGGGGGGTGCCTTTTAATTTATTTCATTGGGGCAAAACTGTAAATAGGTCTTATTTTCGGGGATGTCTTATTTTGGGGGAAACAGGGGTTAAAGGGGTTTGGGTTTTAACCCTTTTTCTCCTCCCGTGATTTTCCATGACTGGGGAAGGATTTAACCAAGTCTCCCGAATCCTATTCCTTTTTCTTCCCTACACCATCCCGGAAATGCCCCATCCTGTAAATTAATTTTTTTTCTTTTGTGATTTTTAATGCATGGGACATTCTTTTTGTACTGTTTTTCCTGTTAAATAGATAGAATAGAATAGAATAGAAAAGAATTTGATTGTCATTATAAAATTTTTATTTCAAATTTTTAAAAAAGAAGAAACCTGTGTATCTCAAATTTACCTTACCTTTTTTCACTGGGAAAGGGCTCAATAGGACTTGCCCAGTCGCCAGTAGATTATATTGTTGCAAAGTGCATTTATTTTATGTAAAAAATCTTAGATTTAAAATCAATGAATAAATGAATGCTTGTAGGTTTTTTTTTGGTGATTAGGACGTCCCCCCTATCTGAATTGTTCCCTTTTTTGTCGCTTTTCCCTCAAGCTCTGCTGCTTCATTTTCCTTTATGTGTATGCTAATTTCTTGATTTAAATACGAAGCTACTTATTTAAAAGTAGATTCCCCCTCTATAAACCCAAAACCATGCCTCCTCCACTCAATAGCCGCAGGAGTCTGGGGGCTACAAACCTTCTGACAGGTCATTTATCCTTTTTTTCCTTGTGATGATGAAATCTCCCCCCGGAAGCCCCGAAAGGACACCTGACCTTTCATGCAAAAGGAAAACACAAGTGTGTTTTCCATGGGATTTTTAAGCCCCGTCGAGTTTAAAGTTCACTTTAAACAATGGGAAGGATTGAAAGAACAGGCCCAATATATTGTAATATTGGAATGTGGTGGAGATGGACTTTTAGAAAAGTTTCCGCAGTGATCTCGTATGGGGGAAAAATATGGAAAAAAAAGCAGCTTCTGAGAAGTATCCCAATTATATTCAGCGTAGGGGCCTTGCCCAGGCTGTTTGGCTCAAGTCATTCCCCTTGAAAATTACCATAAACAAGTATCCTTGTAGGAGATGAGTTTATATGTCTTTCATGGGGATTTGACCCATTGTTGATCTTTTATCCAAAGGAATAAAAGGAAATCCCGAAAGCACCCAAGGGGAAACCCCAGTTTCCTCAGCCCCAGCCGGGGAAAACACTGCAATGTCAAACTGTGCAATGAAAGCATTTGACATGACCAACACCCCTTGTGGCTTCACATTGAGTAACAGTCCATATATTTCCGATCGAAGCAATTGAGAGGGGGCAGATTCGACTTTTTTAATAATTCTTCACCCCGCGCAAAACCCCTGATTTGCAGTTCTTTTCTAAACCCTCCAACCTAGAACAGCTTGCCCTCAGTCCCGTAGTTCAAACGATACCCCGAAAAATGGAGCGTTTTTTTTTTTTGAGGCCAAGGCCAGCAGGCAAGGAAACCTTAGGTTGAAGGAGAAAAACTTTTAGATTGCTGGGTTCTCAAAGGGTCCCCCCCCTGAAAAAGTGGGAAAGCCCCGCATTAAAAAAACAATAGAAAAGGCAAGGATTTTTCTTTAGGACAAGTGGCAAAAATTCTTGTCCAGCGATCATAAGTGTCAACATGCTGAGTCACCAACAAAAGGATTTTGGAAATAGTGTGCCGTTGTTTTCATAAATGGCATGCGATGGAAAGAAAAAATCAATTTTGGGTTTAAAAAACATTTTAGAAGAGGCGATTCAGTGTTTTCTAAATTTTAAAATAAAAATTTACGAAATAATTGGAATGAGTTGAAACAAAAAACAATAGGCCAGGAACAAAATTTGGGAAAAAGAATGAACAGAAAAAGCAAAACACAATCCCTTTTTAGTGCCAAACATTTAATAGGATAAAACAATTTTAAAATTGTAATCTCAAACTGTAATTTGGGTCCCGCACTGTGCTACAAAAAATGTGCTCTCTGGCTTTATATTAAAAAAAAACCCGGGAGAAAATTGCTATTTTGAAAAAATTATGATTCCCGGTCACCCCAATACAAAAAATTTGGGGTGTCCATCTTTTCTTCTAGAAATTGATTCTGATTTTGCATTATGTTACTTCTCGAAACAAATTGTGTTTTTTCAAGCTGTGACCACATTTCTAAGTTACCACATTCAACCCAAAACTGGGGATATGGGGAAATAACCAACGGGCTGGCTTTTTTTGGGAAAGTGTTAAGGCCGGCTGAGCCCCACTATTTTTGCCATTAGCTTCAAGGGGATGGAAAGGAAGGTAATTTAGAGCCAAAAACTAAAAAAAATTTCTGCCCCCTGGGAGATCTTGTGTTATACAGATGGAAATTTTTGGGGGGGGAGGGGGGGAACCCCAAGCTTTTTTAATAGAACATTTAGTAATGAAGATGTTGTCTCCAAAGCAAAACTTTGAAAATATGGCTAGTGGATCATGCAGGTGCATGTTTGTTTGTCTGTACTTTCTGGACATAATTTGGCATTGTGCAAATTGTGGCACATCTTTAATCCAAAGAGAATTCCCGGATTGCGATATTTGTGAAATTTAATTCCACTAGGGTCTTCGGTGGGCAGAATTTGTGTCTTCTACATAAAAAGTACAAGCCGAGAAGACAATGCAAGGAAAAAAATCAGTCAAAAAAAAAAATATAAACCCTGAAAAAAATGTGGGGTGTTTCGTGAATTTCAGATATCCCTGTAAAATAAAATTCTGCTTCCCCCTTTAAAGGAGCCAACCTGACCCATTGCTACCCCTTTTTCTAATCACAATTCACCAAAACCAAGTGTATGGACATTGTCCCCCAAAACTTCCTTGGTTGGGAAAAAAAAAAGTAACCCCCAAAAAAAAATCTATAGTTAGGAAATTTTTTTTTAATCTCAGGGGTTTTTTCCCTAGTGGAGGCTACATGGGAAATGGCTGACCTTTTGGGGGAAATTTTTTATAAAAATATAGCTGTTTTGTTGCAGAAGAGGTCATCAAAAAACTTGTTTTGCAACAAAATAATTTTAGGGCACTAATGTCCTGTAATTGTACTGAGTTGTTTTCTAGAAAAACCCCTACAGAAATTTAAAAATTTTTTAAAATATTAAAATTGAGACCAGAATTTCTTCCCTTTCCTTTTTTACAATCTGAAATAAAAGTCCCCAAACCAACAGAGATGGGGAAAGGGGAAATTTTTGGAATACTTGAAGATATTTGTTTATTTATTATTTTTTTAAAATTATTTACCCCCGCCCTTTTTCCTAAAAAAGGATGCAAAAACAGCTTACCCTATTAAAACAAATATTTAAAGGGTAAAAACAAGTATTAAAGAAATTTTTTCTACATGGGTTATGGGGGTTGGCTTTATGGTTTTTTTAGGCCCCCTTCCCATTGGGTAAAGTATTGCGAAAAAACAGATTAGAAGCATCAAAATACCAAACCCTTTTAAAAAACTCCCAGGGGCTACCAAAAAAGGAAAACCTTTCCCGATGTAAATGTCTTTGCTTTGGAATAAAAGGGAAAATACATATCTGACACCCGTGGGATTGAAAACTGTAGTTTTCTTGGGATTTTCCATGGAAAAATTTAAACCTTATATTGTGTGTGTTGTGGGTGTGTGTTGTGTTGGTAAGGAAAATTTAAAAAGATCCCTTTATTCATGTCAATAAAATTTTTTTTTTAAAAATGAGGAGGGAAAGGGGCACAGAAAAGGCTGATTTTTTAAAAAAAAGTCATCTTTAAAAACAGTGTGTTAAATTCAAATCCGTGTTGAAATAAAAATTTCAATGTTTAAAAATTCCCAAAAAGAAAAAAAGGGGTCTAAATCAAAGTTTCCCCAACCTGGGGGGAGGGGGGTGTACAAATAAAGGGAAAAAATTAGTCTTAGATCCCAAAGAGGTACTATTTCCCCTTTATATGCATTGGTTAGGTTCGTTTTATCAATGATAAAAAGGAAAAAACTGGCAAATTTTGTCTTGGGTTTAATGAAGCGGGGAAAGGTAATTAGTTTTGCCCAAAAGAACAATGGATCATTGCAAACACTCTTTTCCAAAAAACACAAAATGCGACTCTAACTGGACATCCCAGATGGGCAATATGGAATCAGATTTTTATTTTCTCTGCAGCCAAGTGGAGGGCTTTACAGTCAGCAAAAACAAGATGGTGTGATGTGGTAGATCATCAGCTTCTTATTTCAAAAATTAAAAATTAAAATGAAGAAAAAATAGGAAGACCATGGGCCCCGTCAGGTCAATCTAAGTCAAAACCCTTTGAAAACAATGGAGTGAAGAATGATTTTTAAAGGAACTAGAGGGGTTTGGTTTTCAGAAGCCCCGAAGAACTAGGGGGAGGTTGTAAATTGTACAGGAGGGAACCCTTCGAAAAGAAAGAAATGCAAGAAAACGAGGCCCTACAAAAGGGAAAGGGGAAGGGGAAACAAAAAGCAAGGGAGAAAGAGAAGATAAAAAAACGAATGGGAAGCTTAAAAGAATAGTAAAGTGACAAAAAAGCCCTTTTTGAACAAACAGGCAAAGAAATAAGGAAAAAATAGAAAAGGAAAAAAAAGATATATTAAAGGGGGGTTTGTGCAAAGATGGGTATGATAAAGAAAAAATCTGGGGCCTAACTGAACAGAAGAGACAAAAAGAGATGGAAAAAAAAACACAGAGGAATTATATCAAAAAGATTGGATGTCCCCCGAAAAACCCAAAATATGTAGTTGCTGACCCGGGGGCGACATCCCCCGGAAAATGAAGTAAATGGCCTTAGAAAGCATTGCAAACAACAAGGCCCGGGAGGTGGGCATTCAGTTTGAACTATTAAAAAACTTAAAAAAGGGGCTACATGCAAAATTTCAAGCAAATTTGGAAAACTCAGAGTGGCCAGAGGACTGAAAAGATCGGGCTACACCCAATCCCAAAAAAAGGCAATGCCCCAAAAAATGTCCAATATTGCACAAATTTAATATTTACACTCTAGCAAGGTTTGAAAAAATTTACAAGGGAGGCTTTAGCATATGTGGGCGAGAAAACCCCGAAGTGCAGCTGGATTTTTTAAGGGGGAGAGGAATAGAGATAAATTGCCAACATGTGTGGATTATGGAGAAAAAAAGAGAGTTCAGAAAAAATCACTTTTGCTTCATTGACTATGCCAAAGCCCTTTTTCTGTGTGGGCCACAACAAATAGGCAAATCTTAAAGGAATGGGAGTGCCTAACCCCTTATTGTTTATAAAAAATCTTAAAAGTGGACAAGCGCAAAAAGTAGATCTGGAAGGAAAACTTTGGTTTAAAATTGGGAAAGGAGTATGGCAGTATGTATACTTCACCCTTCCCATTTAAATTATATGCAAGTAATCATGCGAAAAGGAGGATGGATGAATCACAAGCCCGAATTAAGATTGCCGGAAGAAATTCAACAACCTCAGATACGCGATGATATACCTGATAGAAAATGTGAGAAGGAATTAACGAAGTTTAAAGGGGTGAAAGAGGGGTGAAAAAATGGGTGAAGCTCAACAAAAAAAAACTGATCATGGGCCCCTGGTCCCCTCACCCCCTGGCAAATAGAGGGGGAAAAAAAGGAGGGATGACAGAGTTTATTTTTTGAGTCCCTTTATCCTGCAGATGGGCTGCAGCAATGAAATTAAAAGATGCTTGCTTTTGGGAGGAGGGCAAACTAGGCAGCATTTAAAAAGGGGGAGACATCCTTTGTGACAAAAGGCTGGGTATCTGGTTTTTCCACTAGTGATGATGGGGTGAGAGCTGGCCTAAAAAAGGTGATCACCCCAGAAAATGCGCTTTTTTAGTGTGTGTGGGGAGACTCTTTAGGTCCCCTGGGCTGCAAGGAGATAAAACCTAGCTATCCTGAAAGAAATCAACCTGAATGTTCATGGAAAGAAGATTTTGAAACTGAGACCTAAAACTTTGGCCACCTGATGAGGGGGGAGAGGACTCCTTGGAAAAATCCCCTGTGTTGGGGAAAAATTGAAGGCAAAAGGGAAAAGGGGATGGAAGAATGAAGGGGTTGGACGGTGTCATCGATGAAACCCAAAATGGGTTTGACCAAAACTGGGGGGCAGTGGAAAACAGAAGGTGGCTGCTCTAGGGGATTGACAAAACAAAACAACAAAACAAACAACAACAACAAAAACAAAAACAACAACAAAAACAACAAAAACAAACAACAGGCCCCCATTTTAAGTACTGTGTTCATTTTGGACTCGCACTTTAAGAAGGATAATGACAAATTGGGGAAAAAGTTAAGGGAAAGGGCAGCCCCGGGTGATTAGGGGAAACCAAGCCTTACAAGGAAAGTGAAAGAACTGGTCGTTTTTTTGTTCATCCTTAAGTGTGTTGAAATTTTGTGACCCCATGGACCCCGGGATCCCCGGCCTCTCCTTCCCCCTGCCCCCGGAGTTTTTCAAAACATGTTGGGTTTCATCGTGACCCCATCCAATATTCATTCTTCCTTTATGTTTTGTTGAGTAAAAGGTCGAAGAGATATGATAGCACCTTTTTAAAAACTGAAAAAATGTGATAAAGGAGGGACAGGACCCAACAATGGACTTTAAGTCACAGGGAAAAGATTTTTTTGTTTCATTTCAGGAAAAACTTCCTTAAAGTTTTTAAAAGTATGGGAATGGAATCAATTACCTTGGGAGGGGTGAGTGGTCCAACAGTAGTTAATTCAAGAAAAAAAAAGAGTCATCTGCGAATTTTTGATTTGTGTTCTGCCTTGGCAGGGGGGGTGATAGCCCTTGTAGGAGTCTTCCAACTTTTGATTTTATATTCTAGATCCCCCAAAGGGGGCGCAAATGATTTCTAGGGTTAAATGTTACTTATATGTGTTGTAGCTTTTGTTAAGGGTTTTTTTCCTTGACCTTTTACAGTGGGGTATTTAAATTAGCAATATGGTTCTATGGAAAAGGTCCTTTTTCTTACATGATTCTCATGCTATAATCAATCCTGAACTTTTATTGAAAAAAGCATCCAGACATTTTATACCCAATGCAACCCCCGATGGAAAAATGTATATTAAAATAAAGCTTGGAAGTAACTCTTATAAAAAATGGTTTTACTTCATTCTTGGTTAATATAGATTCAGTTTAAAATTTCATTGTGAGCAAATTTAAAAAAAAAATAAATTTTATTTGTATATTTAAATTTTTAAAAATTTCTTTTGTCGTTGAGGAATTGGGCTACTACTTATACAATAGGGGTCAATATAATTCTTTAAATGCTGGCTTGTTTTTTGCTGCTACATTCACGTTTTTTCCCCCAAAAAAAATCCCCTAGGTCAAAAAAAAACCTTGTATTTGAGAAATGAAAGTTTAAAGAGTACTTTAAAAAATCAATAAACATTTACTAAAAAATTTCTGAAAATCAGTAACCCCCCAGATCGCGGGGGTTGGGGCCCCCTCCACCCGGATGCTGAAAATCTGTGATACAGTTGTGGAAGCGGGTGGGGGGGGGGCCGGGGGGGGGCGGGGGTGACGTTTCAGACGCCAGTGGCGGCGGGGGGAAACTTACTTCCCCCCGCCCGTGCCCCGCGGCCCCAGGCTTTCGGGGGTGTGGGGGGGCACACGGAAGGACCAGATGCCCCCGTGCCCTCCCACGCACCCCCGGGCTTTCGGAGGTGCGGGGGGGTGGGGCAGAGAACCCCCCCCCAACCCCTCCCCATGAGGTACTGTGATTCCGTGATGTATGGGGCCACAAAACCTGAACTTAAATGGTGGGGGGGTCACTGTATAAGTAATTAGTTTTTCCCGCAAGAAAAACCCGAGTATGAGTAGAAATCTGGATTTTAACATGGCCAGACTCGGGAAATTGGTTTTGTTTTCGGTTTTTCGTTTATTTAAATAACAGAAACGGTAAAAAATAATTAACTTAAACCCAACTGAACCAAAAAAAAAAATTTTCAGGTTTTTGTTTCCGTTTGTGGATGCGGGGATCGGCAATGCGAAGCACAGAAAAATTTTTTAAAATTTTTTTAAAAAAAACCCGACCCCGCCAAAAAAAAAGCAGGCAAAATTTGCCTCCCGAGGCTTTGGGCCACCCCCAAGAGGTGGTTTCGGGGGGTCCCCCCCTTTTCCCCCCTTCTTGTCCGGGGGCTTGCCCCAGGTTTGGGGGGGGTCACCTTGTCGTTCCCCATGCCTGCGGTGGGGGGACCCAAAATGTGACCGAAATATTTCTTTTAAAAAACGTGGTCAAAAAACACCCAAATACCACAGAAAAATTGAAATTTATTTATTTTAAAATGCCTGATTTTATTAGAAAGCAGCGGGGGTTTTTTTTATAGCAATAAAATGTTTATTGATTTTATTTTATTTTATTTTTTATTTTTTTGGCCCACCCCATTTGGGGGGGCATGGGATGGGACCAGAAAATTTTTTAAAGTTTTCCCCAATGGCATCCCCAAAGGTTTTTGAGACATTTCTGGATGTTTTGGGGGGCTAAAAACGAGGAACCTTCCAAAATCGCAGTCAGGTTTGGATGGGGTTGGGGGGGAGGGCTGTGTGGGTGGTGTGATCCGATGGTTTGAGGAGGGAGGCTGGAGGTTTGGGATTTAGTTAGGCACAGGGAGGGAATTGAATTTAGAAAAAATTTATTTGTTTCCCCTGAGTTTTGTCTTGGAGGGAATAGCATTTATTCTTTTTTTTTCTCTGGGTTTGTGAGGTTTTTTTTCGATATGGATAAAGGGGGGAGATTCGGGGGAGGGGAGGTGTGGATTTTTTTAAAAAAATTATTTTACTTTTTTTTTTCTATTTTCCCAATTCAATTTGCTTGCACACACACACATTTGGGGTGCAAGCCAAAAACAGAAACCTCTACCCTAAGTGATTACAACTCCCCACCCAGCGCCCGCCCCCCGCCCCCCCCCCCCCCGCCCGCGCCCGCCGCCCCCGCCCCCCGCCACCCCACCCCCCGACCCCCCCCCGCCCCCCCCCCCCCCCCCCCGCCCCCCCCGCCTAGGGCAAAAAAAACCCCCTGGGCCCCGGCCCCCTTTTTGCGGGATGCCCCTATGCTTGGGATGGGAATTTCAAATCATGCTAAATGCGGGGGGGGAAACGCAAACAAAATGACAATTTTTGAAAAATTTCACGAAAAACGGAAAAACCAAAATGACTCATTCCGAAAAACAAAAATCAAACGTCATTTTTTTGGTTGGCCAGTCTATGGATACAATTCATAGTAAATTTTTTTTAAAATTTGGTGAATGTCCATTCAAGAAAATTTTGAGATGCCAAAAATTAAAAATAAAAAAATTTTGTAATATTCATGGAAAAATCCCAATTTGTAAATTTGTTTGAGAATCCAGATTTGATGACTAAATGATAAAAGATTTTCTCATAACAGCAGAGGACGCATCACTCCCTTTCCCGCAGTACATTGCAGACTGGCTGCCTTGAGTGAGAAAGAATTCTTCTGGAACCTTTTTCAAAGGGGAAAAACTATTTTGTCCCCCAAAGACTCCCCATCATCGAAGAGATTTAAATGGGCCCCACAGGAACAAAAACAGATGGGGTTTAGCTGACATTGCAGGGACCGCTTTGAACCTATAAAAAAGACGTGAACAAATCCTTGTCATTTCTGACACTCAAAACCTTTTCCTTGCCCCACATATTTTGCAAGCACCCCCTCCCCACCTTGTACTTACCAGTGGCAACACTTCATTTTTAATTTATTTGTACTCATCTGGGGACAAGACCCTTTAAAAATGTACTTGACACCAAAGTTTCCCCCATGAGACAATTGTCCCCCGACACCCGGGCCCGTTGTTGTGACCCCTGCATTGACCCACCCAAAGGGAAAGCAGAGCAGAACAAATGGCCCAAAATGAGAACAAGGCTGGAAATACGCAGAAAAAAGGGAAGAACCATCTCACAAATACGACTACTTGGATTATACAGTGACAGTACTTGGGCCAAAGTAAAACAGCTGCCCGGGCTAAAATTGATGACATGGGGTCATGGGGAAAAAAGATGCTGCAATGGACCCCAGCTATGCAAAAAGGATCATGGTGCAAAGATGACATTTTGGAAAATACGCATTGTACCAATCGTGACAAAATGAATGAAAATTGATGCATTGGTAAGGAAAGTCTTGTGTGTTTAAAGAGGAAATCTGGCCCAAAAAAGGTTCACTCGGAGGTCAAACAAAACCCGACAAGGGACAATAACACAGC